>JAYESA010000020.1:91886657-91906657 GCA_036927795.1 Iris macrosiphon | reverse complement strand
TGCTTGGGATAATCAACAATTTTATATGGCGATTCGTCCAGGAGAGAGGAAGGGTCTCATCGGACCACATAGCTTGCTAGCTGTATTTTCTTCCATTATGAAGCTGGACGTAGGTAGGCAGTTTGGCCCTGTCATCCAGTATTGTGCTGGGTCTGAATCCCTAACACAATTCTAGGCCTTGGCTGCCATGGCGTATGGAGGGTGGCTTGAATAAAATAGGCACAGTTTTGTATCCTCCCGCCATTAATTATTTTCTTGTTCATCGACCGCAGAAGTCAATGAAGTATCGTAGAAGAAGAAAAAGATCTCCATCAATATGAGAACCCAGCGCGATAGATTCCCATGGTGATCTTGAATATTAATAAAAATTCCTTTGTAAAAAAAAGATTTCCATCATATGTAATCATGATAATGAAAAATTCTTTGTAAATTGGATCTCCATCATATGTAATCATGATTAGTAGATTTGTCTTCTTTTACGCATTGCTGATTTGCCATATTTGTTGTGAGGAAGTCTGATAATGTGCAGCTTCGATACGTCTGAGAAATTTTACGTTGACTCTGATAAACGCTTATCCGGTCATGTCCCAACTTTTACGCGTAACGAAAGATGCGTAAAAATCTCTTTAGCATTAAGTTGTCTTAAAGATCCAACTGTCATGCTATTTTTGGGTGAGGAGTCGGGTAAAATTCTGAACTGTCACTTCTCTGATACGAAAAATTTCTGTTCAGAGCATCATCTTCAAGAATGGCTTCCCAAAAATTCCTCGACATAGGACAAGAAATGTCCGCCGAACAGGCCATACTTGAACTTAGATGTTACGGATTCTGGCTAGACTTCGAATGAACTTCCAATGGCCCAAAAAGAAGAGACATCTTCAATACTGACATCTGTGTGTTTTAGGCACTTAAAATATTTTATAGCCAAAAAGGAGCATTTTTTGCGTAAACCCTTGTAATTGGCCATCTGTACCTTCTGAGCGTAAAACCGTAGGTTTGTAGCCTATGAGCTTAAGAACTTCTGAGTGTAAAATCATAGATTTGTAGCTTCTGAGCATAAAACCGTAGATTTGTAGCTTCTGAACGTAAAAACTTCTGAGCGTAAAATCGTAGATTTGTAGCTTCTGAGCGTAAAATCGTAGATTTGTAGCCTCTGAGCGTAAAAGCTCCTGAGCGTAAAACAACATATTTGTAGCCTCTGAGCGTAAAAGCTCCTGAGCGTAAAACCATAGATTTGTTTACGCAGCATGACTGTCCGTCTTCTTTTTCAAATGATAGGCTGATGTGGTCCCCAATCATAACCGAATATTAAAAATCAAATTTGGTTAGGGATTCGAAGAGTTATTTGAACTCTATAAATAGCCCAAGGTCTTGAGAGAGAGAAACCCTTCATCTATTTTAGCAAAACCCTTCGTTTCTTTGAGAACTCTTCGTCTCTATCTCTTTTCTGAGAGCTTTGAGTTTCGCCATGGCGCCAAAACAGGCTTCCATTGCTAAGGAAAAGAAAGTCGCATCTTCTACTCGCTCCTCTGCTCAAGCACGAGCAACCCCCATTAGGCTGAGCGAGCCCCGATCTGAACGAAGTGCTCCACCGTCGAACTGTGCATCGGGCATCACAGGTAAAGACTTCGAGAGGAATAAAACCCTTCGCACACGTTGTACGTATATGCGCAAGGTCATCTTCTGTTCTAAGAGCCTCTTCGAGGAAGATGATGCACAGAGATGTTTTATCATTACGCCCACATTCCTAATGTGTCAGCGTAAAAACTCCATATTTTCGCAGTCTGGCATAAAAGCTCAGACTGTCAAAATTTGGCGTATACTGTAAGCTTTGAGTTTTATGCACTGGATGTAAATTCCAGCGTAAAAACTCAAATTTTGGCAGTCTGGCGTTACGACTCAGACTGTTAGATTTTTTTGGCGTATACTACCAACCTTGAGTTTTATGCACTGAAAATAGATTCCAGCGAAAGACTCAAGTTTTTGCAGTCTGGCGTAAAAGCTCAGACTGTTAGGCTTTGGCGTATATTGCAAGAGTGTGGCGTTTGGCGTAAAACTGACTTATTTTCTTGCTTCTTGCAGTGGACCTACAGATCCCTCCTTTGGCTGAAGTGATGGGCTCTACTGCTGGGATGGTGAATTCCAACTATCTGGAGGACTTGTCCCATGTGACATTCCCCATCTCCGGAACTGAGTATCCTCAAGAAAGGGGCACTCTGGTCTCGTCCCAAGGAGAACGAATGCTGCTGAGTATGATCAGTGGGGAGCCCCTGACATACATAGATGGGACTGAATATAAGAAACTAGGTTTCTTATTCGGGGATGTTATCGATAAACAATCCCAGACTAAGCCCAAGAAGGAAGATTGGGTATTTTCTGCTGAGGGCATGGTCATGTATCTTCCAAGGATGCCCAGAGATTACCCTATCTCGGCATTCTTCCATGCCACTCATCCCAGGAAGATGGTATGGACTCTGACTCCATATCTTCATGGGCGGCCAGAGAAGATCTCATACAAGAAAGGATTGAACCGAGGAGTCTTTGTGAGCAGTCCTTCAGGCCCTGTTATGCCTTTTAGAGGACTACTGCCGGGCAGCGTCCCGAGTGAAGACACTTCGCTGATCCAGCCGATTCAAATATCGACTTTCTGTAATGACTTCATGGGGCAGGGAGGAGTGTACCCCAAGGTTAACCCTCGTACCAGTGGATGGCTTAGCCCCGGGAATCTTCGATGGGCCAATTTAACTACCTGGGCCCTGAAGCACTTTCAGACAGAGCTGGAAAGTATTGGCTTATTTGCAGCTATGAGTGCCACCAGTATTGGGCTGCCTGTCAACCCCAATTTGTTCTTAGCTTTGATGGAGCGGTATAACTCGCTCACTGGGACTTTCGCCACTCCGCTAGGGGAGTTGGGCCTAGCCCTTCATGAGATGGCAGAGATTTCAAAGCTGCCAATGGAAGAGATTCCTTATGAAGAGTGCGTTCCCACAAACAGGGAGCTGAGGGATACAAACCCTCGGGCAGTGGTAGTTTACCAGGAGCTGATGAATCACTATCTTGCCTGCACCACCTTCTACCAAGAGCCCTCTGATTTGGCCCATATCAATAAATGGGTATCCTACCTCTTCTTCCATCAGGCCAGAAATGCTAAGCCGGACAAGGTTGTAGATAGCAGAGATAAGCCTTTAAACCTCCTGAGCATGCTCAGTGCCAATATGGTCGATGATCCCATTGAAGACGCAGGGCTTCAGATTATGTTCTTGATAAGGAGATAGGGGGTTATCCTACAGGCACTAAAGCCTTCAGTTATATGAGGCATTGTCGCAAGCCTCTATCGAGGGAAGCTCAACTGGCTGGCTTCCTCTCTGTCTGGCTACGCCGATGGGTAGTACCTGGTATCGCGTCTGCGGATCGCATTCATCGCAAAACCATATGGCCCACAGTACGTTTGGTATTTGGAGCCAGACTGGCCTGCTCCCTGCCATGGTATGCCGGATACAAGCTGGCCTGAGGGCCATTACTGATGGGCTGCTTGCAGATGAAACACAGCATGAAGGATATCCCAGAGTGGAATTACTATTCCTATATCTGATGGGATGGTTAATCCTTCACAATACCAGAGTGATATCTCCCGGATCTGCCAGTGGTTCGGGAAATAACTTCTTGTTGAATTACAAGAATTTTCTTTGGAATGTGACTAGCGTCATCGATTGTCGGCGAGCATTAAATTTTGCCCATGGTTGGAAGCTCTTCTGTACCGTCCCCCCTCGTATATATCAATCAACTGGGGACTAAACTTCAGGATGCGGGCCATGGGAAGACTATTCTTTCTCCTGAAGCCTTTTACTGGTTGGTCTGTATTAGACCTTCCCACCTGCTGTACATAAGTGAGGACCACTGCTACTTGGAGCCTTATCTGCCTAGCCGGTTCGCCAGGCAATTTGGGTATGACCAGTTCCACGTAGGGAATCCTATCACCGGCTTCAAGTTTAAAGGTGGACTTATTGATAGAGCCAGAGGATGAAGGTACTTTATCATGGGTTATACCGGAGCATTCTTTGATGTGCCCGTGACTTCTCTTTCCATGGAATTGTGCATTCTTCACTCGTACGTGCAGTTTTATGCGTCCATCAATACCTTACATCGTGATTTTGATGTGTATGAAAGTTTCAGGATGCCCTCCCGTAAGTCCACTGGAAGAGAGAAGATACCATCTGTTTCCTCTGATGAAGATGAAGATGAAGACACTAGTGGTACAGATGATTTCTTGTTGATAATACCGAGAGGCGTAATATCTCCGCTAGCAGAGCCTCTCGTCATCTCAAATAAGCGAAAGACTTCCACTCTGAAAGGGCCTTCCCCTCGCAAGAAGAAGAAGACTGTCGGAGGTCCTAAAAGGACTTCCACCAAGGGGGCCTCTAGGAGTGAGCCTGTTGTTTCCCCTGTTGGGGATGATTCTTTGATTAGAGGTCCTTCGCCTTTTAGAGACGGAACCTCCACAGTTTCGACCGACAGTGCTGGAGATTTTTTGCTCGCGGTTGCTGCCGCTACCACCGTTACTGGTAGTGCTTCGAGATCACCTTCGAGATCGAGCATATTAAGAATCAATATACCTTTATCCAGGCAAATAATGGGAATAACCTCTCCTTCGTCTATAAGTATTTTCGGCAAGATTCCACCCGATGAACCTCGAGTGGATCTGGGTGACGACTGGGATGACTACCATCAAATGTCAGTTGGTGCACCCTCTTCTCCAGGTATGACAGCTTGTTTAGCATCATTAAGAAATAATTTAGCTGTACAGGCTGCAAACGCAACATATATACCATCGGCCATGGGTAAATGTTGTCTTTACGTTTCTTTCAGGAAAAATAATATCAAATTGATATTAAATTTCCCTTGTCTTCTTTTCAAGCGAAGACATCTCTGGAGAGGGCGGAGTTGACACAACTTCTAACTTTGTTGTGGCTCCAGCTAATGAAATGGCGGTACCCAACGTCGAAGAAGCATGCTTTGAAGCTGCCGATCTTTCATCCGTAATATTCTCGGGTGTCACCCCGATAGTAGCAGTTCAAATAACATCAGAGGAGGATGAGCCCATTATCTCGATTGTGCCTCCTTTGTTGAGTATGCCATCAGCTTCAACCGTTGCTGGTGTCCCTTCTTTTGTCGCACCCTCCGTCGAAGCAACGACTGTGGAAACATCCTCTGCAGTCATTCCTGATGGGAGATTTACCGGTATTGCAGCCACTTCCAGCGTACATCCGATCTTTGCTATGCTAGTTGAACAATACACTAGCATATTCTAGCGCACTTTGAAAGAACTGATATCCATAGTGCTGGAGAAGAACCTAGGCTTTGATGCTCTGAAGACGTCCTCCCAGCTTACTATAGCGCCGATTAGAAATTTTAATGACGCTGAAAGAGCTGATGCGCTAGAGCAAATAGTTAATGGTTTAGAATAACCCATTAACGAATATTTGCAACTATCCTGAGGCAGCATCGACGATCTGGTTCAGGCTGAGTACGACTCCCTAACTGCGGAACTTGCTCAGCAGATAGAATCTCTAAACAAATCCATCCTGGAACAGCAGCAAGAGATGGATAATGAGCAAGCCGTCTTGGTGGAGGTTATTCCTCAGCTAGCTAAGTGCCAGGTCGAATGTGAGGGAAATGAAGCGAGGGTTCGAGAATTGGAAGCTAAACTCGCTCAGGCAAGGGAGAGGCTTCTCAAGACGTCAGTAGTTCGTGATGTATTTGAAGGCCAAGCGAAGAAAGCTCAGCAGAACTTGGCACATGCGGGTGTCATCCACGCCAGTTTTGTTAATTCCCTGGCCGAACTATCTTTCTTGAACAATGATGAAGCAAGGCTGGAGCAGGCTCGCACTAACATTTTGAACTCCAGGAATGAGAGGATGGCTGCTTTGGCGCAACAGATCCGCGATTTAACGTCTTCTCCCCAATGATGTACTTTTTTTGCTCCTTTTATAATTCCAGAGAAAATAAAGATATATTTTTTGACTTTGTGGACCCATTACTTTGGAATATAAATGATAGGCTAGGATGAAAGTGATATCAGAGGTAATATGGACGTGATATCCTTTCGGTAAGGTTTAGTTGGACATATCTATTCAGAGGTAATATGGACATGATAGAATATGATCCAACTAAATTTGTGTACAAAATCCTATCAGAGGTAATATGGACATAATAGGTTTTGACGTTGCAAATTAGTTAAACGTATCTATTTAGAGGTCACAAGAACATGATAGAATATGATCCAACTAGTCTTTGTACGTAGTATCATCAAAATGAGATCTTCATCATGCTCCGTTTAAGCGAGGAAGATTAAGCATAGTACTTCTTCAGGAATTTGCTATTGATAGGAGCCATTATCAAATCTCCATTAGGGTTGGCTAATCTATAAGCGCCATTTGAAAATGTAGTTTCGATCATATAAGGGCCCTCCCATTTAGGCTAAAATTTGCCCTTATTTTTGTGCGTAATGATTATTGGCCTTTTCACAGCTAAAACTAGCTCACCAACATTGAACACTCTCTCCTTCACTTTTTAATTAAAAGCCCTGGAAATGCGTGCCTGGTAGAACGTAATGCGCTGTTGAGCCTGAAGGCATTTCTCGTCTAATCCTTCTAGCTCTTGAAGCCTTAATTGATCATTCTTTTCCTGAGTCAACTCATTAGCCACTGCTATTCTGAGTGATGGAATTTGGACTTCAATGGGGAGAACTGCTTCACACCCGTAAACTAATGAAAATAGGGTACAAGCTGTTGGTGTTCGTACCGTTGTGCGGTATGCCCAGAGGCATTCTCCCAGCTTCTCATTCCAATCCCTTTTGTTCAAAGAGACGAACTTCTTCAAGAGTTTGATGATAGTTTTATTGAAGGCTTTCGCCAAACCATTAGCAGCAGGATTATATGTCGTTGAGGCCATATTTTGTATCTGATTCTTATCGCAAAATCGATGAAATGCTTGGCTTATGAATTGAGGCCCATTGTCATGAATTATCCTTCGGGGTATCCCAAAGCGATAAATTATATGGTGCTTGATAAAGCTGATCACGTTGGATGCCTTTACCTCAGCAAGATGGATCACCTTCTCCCATTTGGAGAAATAATCGATGATAGCCAATATGAACAGATGTCCTCTAGAAGACGACGGATGAATCGGACCAATGATATCCATACCCCATGCTTCAAAGGGCCATGATGCAATAGTAGGATGTAAATACTCAGAAGGCTGATGTATGAAATTCGTATGAACCTGACAGGCTTTGCATTGTCTGGCATATTTTACGGCATCTGCAATTATTGTAGGCCAGTAATAGCCCATCCTCTTGATACGATCCTGTAACTTAGGACCGGGTTGATGTGCTCCATGTACACCGTCATGAGCTTCTCGGATAACCCGCTTTTCCTCATCATCAGAAAGATATCGTAGCAATAGTCCATCATATGTTCGACGATATAGACTTTGTAAAGAAGCATCAAAATAGAAGCGTAGTGATCGTCTTTTAATAGATACTGCTTCTTTAGGATCCTCTAGTAAGATTTTGTATGACACGAAATCTATAAAGGGACTTCTCCAATCTTTCTTAGGAGGAACCGTGTTTATAGCGTAGCTGTGTTCTCTGTGAAAATTATTTTTCACACAGAACAAATCTCTGTTAAGAAGGATCATCGAATTCTGCCTTCTTATAGGAATAGCTAGATCTGCAGCTAGACTGGCCAGGGCATCAGCTTCCAAATTTTGAGATCGAGGAACATGCTCTAGGAAGAATCCTTTAAAAGATATGGCTATCTCGATCGTTGTTTGGTGATAAGGGATGAGGTCTGGATTACGGACTTCATATATTCCTCTAACCTGATTGACGATCAGCTCGGAATCACCAAAAGCTTCCAAGTATTCCATATCTAATTCTTTAGCGACTTGAAGCCCGATTAGTAGGGCATTATACTCTACCACATTATTATAGCAGGGTTCGCTAAGAGAATATGCTCGGTAGATGACGAGTTTATCAGGAGTCACCAGAACAATTCCTACTCCTGAAACCATGTTTCCGTTGGGACCAGTCCTGGAGGCACCATCGAAGAATAGCTGCCATGTATCACCTTCCATTGCCGAATTACATTCTACAACTTTGTCGGGGATGTCCCCATATAATTTGGAGGTTTTCGGAATTGGATGGGTGGCTAAGAAATCAGCCAAGGCCTGACCTTTCATAGACTTTTGAGGGACGTACACCATGTCATACGATGTTAATAACATCGCCCAAGTCGCGAGTCGGGAATTAAGAATGCTCGGCTTGTTTATCAATACCCGAAGAGGATTGATTCTGGAGATGATATGAATAGTTTGGCCTGTCATGTAATATCGCATCTTTTGAATGGCAAACATTAGGACCAAGTATTCTTTTTCTACTGGGTTGTATCGGTGTTCAGCTCCGACCATTATCCTGCTTAAATAGTAGATAGCCTGTTCATGACCCTCATTGTTCTTCTGTGTGAGAAGATCCCCTAAAGAATGATCCATTGCTTGAACATACAGCAAAAATGGTCTTCCTATGACAGGAGGCACCAGAATTGGAGGATTAGTAAGATAGCATTTGATATCATTAAACGCTTGCTGACAGGCTTCGTCCTATATGAATGATACACCTTTCTTCATTAGACGAGAAAAGGATTGACATCTTCCGGAGAGGTTGGATATGAATCTCCTGATATAAGCTAGACGACCTTGAAATCCCCTAAGTTCTTTCAGATTACGGGGCGGTCGCATTTCCAGGATAGCTTTTACTTTATCAGGGTCAACTTGAATGCCTTTAGGGGTAATGACAAATCCCAGGAATTTGCCACTGGATACACCGAGAAAGGACTTTGTAGGGTTCATTTTGAGTTAATATTGCCGCATCAACTCGAACACTGTCTTCAAGTCTTGGATGTGATTATCCTTGAGGTGGCTTTTGACAGCGATATCGTCTACGTAACATTCTACCTTTTTGCGTAGATGCTCATGGAATATGTTACTCATAGCTCGCTGATATGTAGCCCCGGCATTCTTCAATCCAAAAGGCATGACTGTATAGCAATATACCCCTAGTGGTGTACGTAAGGCAGTATGCTTCTCATCTTCAGGATTCATCTTAATTTAATTATATCCTGAAAATCTATCCATGAAAGACATGCGTTCAAAACCGCACGTATTATCGATCATGACGTCTGTGATGGGAAGAGGGAACTCATCCTTGGGGCAGGCCGCATTTAGATCTCGGAAATTGATGCAAATATAAACTTTTCCGCTTTTCTTCATGACCGGGACAACATTGGCGACCCAATCAGGATGTTGTTCTTTCCGGATGAACCCACAGGCTATCAATTTCTTGATTTCGGCTTCAATAGCCTCTATTATATCCGGGGGGAACCGGCATTGGTGTTGCTTTACAGGCTTTGAATTGGACAATATGTTGAGTTTATGGGTAGCCACTTTTGAATCAAGACCTGGCATATCCTCATAATTTTACGCAAATATATCGATATATTCTTTTATCAGCTGGATCATTTCTTCCCTTTCTTCTTCGGAAAGATTGTTACTAATAAATATCGGCTTTGGTAAAAACTCATCCCCAACATTGACTTGGATAACTTTATCTTCAGTAGGTGGTTCTCTTTACTCGAACCGGAGTTCCCATTGTGTATCCATTTGCTGTGCCCAATATTCATTTTCAAACGGTTCAGATTCTTGTTCCTCTGCTTCAAGAGAATCTG
Organism: Iris macrosiphon; assembly: GCA_036927795.1. Lineage (NCBI taxonomy): Eukaryota > Viridiplantae > Streptophyta > Magnoliopsida > Asparagales > Iridaceae > Iris > Iris macrosiphon. Next base: position 91,896,875 of record JAYESA010000020.1, on the reverse strand, counting down.
TCAATACCGTATTTACTGACAATACCCGTTCGAGTTAATCATCTGAATCAGAGGACGACAAACCATCCTGAGAAGAGGAAATGGTCTCCCCACTTGACTCAGAGTTGTTCGAAGTTGCAAGAGACGTGGTATACCCTAACCCAAAATGAGTTCGTTGACAGTAGGGATCACCAGGCAACGGCATTCATCTGCCTTTTCCATAGTTGAGGCCTGGCTCCATCTTTAAGTCATAACCCATGCTTTGCATAATCTTCAAAGCCTGTGGGCTATATCTATGAACCTGCATTTTTCCAGCATCAGACTCATGAGAATCTTCTTGTACAATCGGTATGTTCCGCATACGACCAAAGACTATTGGATGTTGATCGTTGCGAGTAGGTGGAACAATAAAGATAGAATCTTTATGTGGCCCATATGTCGTGATGACATTAGATGTTGACGCTACTTCCCAGACATACGGATGATAGGAGTCTATAGCTTCTAAGAATTTTTATGCTATAGGCTCTATATCGTTATAGGGGGAGGATTCCTGATTAGAAAATTGAGCGTCAATATACTGGAAAAGGGAATCTTTATTATCGTCAGAAACTATATTCCCGGTTGTATTTATATTAGTCGGCTGCTTGTTGCCCTAAGGTTGATGACCAAAGGTGGAGGCTTCTAATTCAGAATAATCACTAGGGGATCCTTTCCTCCACCCGATTTGGTTTTGCCCAAGTGGATAGTCATGGGTTCCATGACTTTCGTACTAGTAGTCCGCCCTTTCACCTGGATTGACAAAGGTTGCCTAGCCGATGGTTCTTCTGGCTCCCGGTGGGATTCTTCCTCCGTCCTGCCCGACACCTCCTTCATGTAGTCTTGGGTGTATAACATGGCATCAGAATAGTAGGACTCAACTCCTTTGAATGGGTTGAGATCAGCAAACTCTGTCTTCACTGTCCCTTAGGCGTCTACATATTTGAAGCATTGATGTAGAGTGGAAGAAACAATATTGTGATCGTGGATCCATGGTCTGCCCAACAGAATATTGTAAGATACCTCTGAATCAATGACATAGCATGTAGCCACTGATCTAAGGTCACCAATCTGGATCCTCAGACGAATCTTCCCCAACGGCTTACTTTTCCTGGCATTGAAGCCCACGATTGTAGTTTTAGTGTAAGATAGTTCGCTTGTAGGAATCCTCAACGGTCTTAGCAGACTATGAGGGATAATGTTGATTGATGATCCCGAATCTATGTGAATCCGGTCTACCTCCATGGAGTCGATGTATCCGGTGTAATAAAGAGGCCTATCATGCTTGTTATGTTTCAACAACATGTTCTCTTGAGTGAAAGTGATGTTAGGGACCACTTCCATCATACTATGGCATTGAGGACATGCCACAGGCTCTTTATCAGGGGACTTGAGCTGAGTCAAGCATACATCCGCCTGCATTAACGCTTCACTCAAGGCTTGACGAGTGTCTTTGGATAGCCTAAGTAGCTCGAAAATGGACAATCTGGCTGGATTATTAGCCAACTGAGCCAAGATGTCGAAGTTATATGGTTTCTCTAAACCTTTGTTTTGAATATTCTTCAAAGGTTTATCAAAACAAACTTCTTTTTGCTTGCCTTTGTCCGCCGAAGTTGGTCTAGAAGGACCTGCTTCTAGAATAACAAGTTCAGGCTCTGGAAGTTTGGCAGCTGAAGTATCTGCCGTTGCTTCTTCCTGATTTCCTCCATAGTCCTTGAGGTAGGCTTTCCCTGACCGGGTTCCGGTTGCCAAAGCCTCTTCTTCTGATGTCGAGGATATTGCAACCATATGGCATGGTTTACATCTTGAGTTCTTTTTAGATTTAGATTTAGCTTTAGCAACTTGAGTCTCTTCCTCAATCTCTGATACCAGATCAGGATGAACCCACATGATCTCCCCACGCTTGGTAGTTAGGGGTACCAGGTCATGATTTTGACCCCTGGTGGGAGGAAGATTCATAATGTTCATTATCGCCCGTAGAATAGGTACTACACCATCCGTGACTTCCTGAGGGGGCAGATTGCCAAATTGGAGAGAGGACATGTTGGCAGTGACCGTCTTCTCACTATTACGCAGAGTGATGGCCTTGGCGTCGATCAACTCCTGGATTTTCCTTTTTAGTACATAACATGCCTTTGTGGGGTGATGTTTGTATCTGTGGAAAATGTAGTACTTAGGGTTATTGGTATTGCCGACTTCATTTGGTCGCTTTACCTCGGGGAGATTAAGCTTGCCACTTTTGACTAGACAATCGAATATGCTCGGAATGTCGTCATCGTCAAAAGAATATTCTTCTATGGGTCTGGAAGTCCCAGGTTTCGTCTGCGTAGTTGTCGGAGTATTTTGCCTGGACGTATTGATCGCCAGAGCTTCCTTTCCTTTGGAACCATGAGTATAGTCGCTTTTGGAGGATGACTGTTTCCCTTTATCAGAGGTAGAGATCATGATTCCATTGTCACACGCCTTCCGACTGTTATCTTTAGCGGCTACCACTGAGATGATAAACGAGTACCAATCATGGAACTGATATGGTCCCGTGAACACTAAGATCGGTGGGAGAAGGTTCTTCCTGCAAATGTCCACCAAGGCGGAATCTGGAACTCCGGGAGGCATCTGCAAAGTAGCCTGACAAAAACGTTTAATAAACGTACGAATGTTTTCTTTTTCTTTCTGCTTCACTTTGATGAGCGATGACATAGACATGTCCATCCCTCCTTCATAGAATCGAGTGAAGAACAGTGTCTTGAAATCTTTAAAAGAGGTAATGCAGTTGTCCGCAAGACTACGGTACCATTGATAGGCTACGCCAGACAGACAGCCCTTAAATACTCGAGTGAGAAGGGCGTCATTCCCTTGCAACAACACCGCCATCATGCTAAAGTAGTTCATGTACTGGCTTGGTAACGTCTTTCCCTCCAACAAAACCATAGCCTGTGGTTTGTATTTAGGTGGGAAAGGGATCTCGTCCCAGATTGCTGGGTATGGCTGATTGATTCCCAACTTCTTGAGCTGATCCTTATGCTTCAAGGCATAAAATTGGGCTTTTAATTCCAGAACTGCTTGTATCGGATCTTCAGTTGGGAAAGGGACCACAGAGAGGTGAGAAATCAGTTTTATTGTGACTCCAACAGGAGGTAATATGTTCTTTGGGTTGAGAGGTTGAGGAGCAGCTGGTTCTTAATTTTGAACAGGCTCCTGACTTTATGGTATATCTACCCCCACCCGTAGTTGAGTCGGAGGAACAGGTGCAGCTGTGTGTTGAGTCACCAATATTTGGTGCATACTCTCCATCATAGTATGCATCTCTTTGAGTGATGCTTCCAATAAGTGATGCGTTGTTCCGTACTTCCTGATGGGAAAGCCTCTTCATGTTCATCTCTAATGGCATAAACTCCCATTTCTCTGGATGCTACTGAGGGACTGGTATAGATCTCTGTAGAGATTGAGTCTATACTGTCAGTATCACATTCAGGAAACTGGCGACCCCCAATGTCAGAATCGGAAGAACATGAAGTCGATTGTCGCGACCTCGAGCGAGTGTTTCGAAAGACACCTGCTTCAATATTCTCAAGGAGTCTGTCAAATCTCCTTTGGCTTGGAGTTCTAGAGGGATGACATCTTGAATTTGACCTTCCTCTAGGAATGAGCGAAGCCATGTTCACTGATGCGAATGTCGGTTATTCTTTCTACAAAGACAAAGAGTAGTTCAACCGGTCAAAGACTGACCATTTTTCCTTAGAGCAGCAGTAGTTAATTACAACTTTATGACTATTACAACAATGCTCCCTAGGGGGTGTAATAGACATATTAGAAGATATCCTCTCTTTGCGCTTCTGGATCAAAAAATTACGCAAATCAGGGGGATTGACAGAAGAAGAAGGAGAAGGCTTATTCTGCCTTTTTACATCAGTTGGGGTATGGAGATTGAGAACCATAATTCTCTCCCTGGCATAAGAATACAGCAGTTCAGCCATGTGAGTAGCATACGATCCATCATCCGTCTGAGTAGCGTATTTTCCTGTGAAACGGGTCTTCTTTACGTGGATGGGCTTATCCTGGCGTAATCTGGAGCTTTGCACAGGTTTGCGTAAAACAGGGGAAGTCCTCAAACGGCCTCCAGCATCACGCATAATCTGAAGAGCGGGCAACTTCTTCTCTTGGTGGCGTACAAGCTTAGAGATCGGGAGATTCGCCACTTATTTTCCCTTGATGTGATCCCAGGGTCCATCTGCCTCCTTATAGATGGAAGATGCATTTTTTGCGGAGGGCGCGTTTGAAATATCTGAATTGGCGCTGAGGCCTGGTCAAAAATTATGTCTGCCATGTCACAGACGGGAGACGAAGTTTTATGCGCAGGGCGCGTTTGAAATTTCTGAATCGGCACTGAGGCCTTGTCAAAAATTTTGTCTGCCATGTCATAGACGGGAGACGAGATTTTGCGCAGTGCGCATTCTAGACTTATGGATTGGCACTGAGGCATTGCCAAAAGCTTTGTCTGCCACATCACGGATGGGAGACGAGATTTTACTTGCAGAGCTCGTAGGCTGTATTGTCACAACTTGGTTGATCGGAGAAGGAAATCCAGCAGGAAGGGTAGAGGATGTCCGGGGCATCCATACCTTACGCAGCTTTCTGTTGTCCTGGACAGAGAGGGAATGAGAGCTACCCCCTGCGTGAAGCATGTCTTCATAAGCAGATTGGTCAAATTAGAAGACCAAAGTCTTCTTCGTCGATCCGACGGATACAGCATCGTGTTGAGCAATGGCTTTCTTGTTAGATGAGAAAGTAGTCTCCAGTAGAGTCGCCATCTTGTGTTTGATAATAAACGAAAGAAATAAAACTACGTTTATACGAAACCCTTTCTTTGTTTCCAAACAAGAAAAAAAAGAGTACAATTAATCCTATACGAGGATGTTAAGAACAATAAAAATGATTTTGGAAAAAAATTGCTATAGGAGTCTGATCTGCGGTCGATCACTTTGTCCCTTGGACCACACGATGATGAAGTAGTGCTGTAGAAGAAGAAGAAGAAGAAGAAGAAGAAGAAGCTTCAAATATTGCAGGAGAGATTGAATTCTCGTTGCCAAAGTCGTCAATCACTACTCTCTGTCCGTGCTCTCTGCTCTTCATTTTTTTCTTTTCCGACCTTGCCCGAACTCTCCTCTCTCTCTTATGACTAGGAGTCTATATTTATAGAGTTCAGTCACAGTAACTATCCAGTCGGCGTAAAAGACAAATTGTGGAGAGAGTGGCACTCTTTACGCGGCGGTTATAATAACTGCTACCCACGTCTGAATAATCTTCTGAATCTGCGTGTGATGCGTGTCCCATTATGAGGTAACGCGTATAACTGCTTCGAAGATCACGGCATGCAAGCCACGTAAGTAACTGCCACTCGCGTAGAGATGGTTGGTGTAAAAGCCAAATAACTATCTTGTTGGCGTAACAGACAAATAGCTGTCTAGTTGGCATAAAATCCAAATAGCTGTCTTGTTGACGTAAAAACGAAATAGCTATCTTGTTGGCGTAAAAGCCATATAGCTGTCTTGTTGGCTTAAAAGCTGAATAGCTGCATAATTGGTAACCAGCGTAAAGATAGCCAATTATCCTTCCTGAATGAGGTCTTGAGCGTATTCTGGGCCAAATAGCCTTATCACGTACCTTTGTAAATATAGCTTGAGTTGGCGTATTTCGAGGAGATAGCATACGGCGTACTCCTATAGCTAAAAATAGCCTGGTTGGCATAAAATGCCAAGATAGTGATGTGAGCGTATTAGCCCTAATTTTAGCTTTCCAGTCATTAAAGATAGGACAAAATCTCGTGCATTAAATGCAGAGATCTGCCCCTATCTCGCGCATTAATTGCAGAGATATGCCTCGAGTTCTGTACGAAGAACAGCTTTTGACGTGGCGTCTATTTTCGTCTCATCTTGAGCATAAAACTCATGTCTGCCTGTATAGAATAGGCAGCATATTCCTTGAATGCGTAAAAATGACTTGTATCATGGCTATGTCACTAAACGACAGTCTCGACCTATGTGTAGAATCATCATTACAGCCGTCCTCTTGATCGTCGTGCAGTACTCTTTGTCAGGAGTCAGGTTCACTGTTTTGTCTGACAGGTTCATTCGAGGAATTCGAAGAGTTCCTCGTACAACTTTACGCTGCATTAAAAGCAAACGTATTTTACGTCGGAGGGAGGTGTAGCAACCTTTTTACGATAAAACGGCCTTTGAATGCTGCTTTACGCAGACTGTTCTGGAGCTCTATTTTATGCTAAATAGCGTTGAAACTCTGTTGTACGCCAATAGCTCTGAAGTCATCTTTTATGCCATACAGCGCTGAAGCTCTGTTTTACGCGGGCGTCATGCATGTTGGGGGTTTTATGCGTATAATTCCCCAGCGTATTTTCATGCTTCTACATTTACCTCTTGGGAGTTGGAATCCCAAGGCCAAAGTCTTCAAAACCCCCTAATTCACCACACCAAGCCTCCAAGCCTCCAAACCAAGCCTCTACACCAAATCTAATCTCTACACACCTAGGTTAAGGGAAAGTAAAGGGTTAGGGTTTGTATTTATGGGAGACATAAATGAAGGAAGTGAAGGAAGGTGAGGAAACTTACTTAAAATTTGGAAAATATGAAGAAATGAAGTGAAGAAAGAGAATGGAGGAAGAAAATGAAGTGGGAAAAAATGAAATGGAAGGGGAAGGGGCCGGCCATGTAGGGTTAAGTAAGGGTTAGGGTTTGTTTTTAGGTACAAAGACCAAAATGCCCTCCAATTAAGTCATCCCAAAATATGGTTTAGGTTTGGGGTTCCAAATGCACTCTAATTAATCCCTAATCACTCAAACTAACTAATTAAAATATAAATAACTATTCTAAATAAATAAATGAGTCTGACAAGGGTGTTGGTTAGGTTTGGCAAGGGTCCACTAGGGCCTGACATGGGTCCAGACTAGCCAAAATCCTAAAACAACCAATAAAAATAAATACAACCAACTAAATAAATATTAATACAAATATTTATGATCAATACACAATTCACCAAATTAAAATAAAAATATACCCTGCCCTGGAAATAGGGTAGTGACAAGCCTATCCTCCTTAGAAAATTTTGTCCTCAAAATTTAAAGTCGATCGCACTTCTTCTAGGTCAAACCCCCAATAATCACAGTCAAGAAATTCTACCTAAACAACATACAAGATCATGGTCCTACTGGTCGTATTATCATAGTCTCAATCAGGGTCACTACACTATCTACCACAGCACAAAAAAAAGTCTAACAGGTACTAATGAAGCACACCACAAGAAATGGAAAAGGACAGGATGAAGAATAAAAAGTGACAAACCTGCTAACCCGACACCCGTAGCATCGGCCTCCTCGACCGTCAACGCATAAGCCCTGCCCTGTTGGGGTATCTCCCTCTGCTGGTGTGGGACATGATGTTGTGCCACAGGTGGCCTAGCTCTAACTCTCCGATCCTGTGCTCTACCAAATGTAGGTGCAGTAGGACAATCTCGCATCTGGTGAGCAGCGGATCCAAGTGTGTCATGCCTTCTAGCAGTAGGCACAAGTGGGCACTCTCTGATCCTGACCCTGTTGCAGTATCTTCTGCACATAGGGACACTTAGCCGGTCCCGCACTACCACTCGTACTACCTGAATCATTCCTGCCTCTCTTGGACTTGAGCTCCAAGTCATCCGCTTCCCTCTGAGCGTCCCCTACGATCTGCTCGAAAGTCGCCTCGCGGTCACTCCTAGTCAAAGACTTGACCCATGACCAAGCCCTTAGGAAACTTTTTTGCCTGTGTTGCCTCACTCAAGCCCTCTACAAATCTGCCCAGATGGCAGAACTCTGCTGCATACTCATCTATCAGCATGCTCCCCTGGACGAGTGCCTCAAACTGGCTCTCCAAGGTACTGAGAGCCACATCTGGGAAAAACTTCTCCTTAAAAAGCCTCCCAAGTAAGCCCTGGTGCCGCGATCATTGTATCAGTACGATACCACGTCAAAGCAAGGTCGAACATCTGACTGCACGCTGCCTCTATCTGCATGTTGTCTGGAATCTGTGCCAGCCAAAAAATCCCCTCAATCTACTCTATCCAGTCATTCGCATACAGGAACCCCTCTGTACCCCGGAACTCCTTGGGCCGCATCCTCTGGAAGTCAATGATGCTGCCTGGCCTCGGGTGTTATGCCTGATCTGCCTGTGACTGGATCTGAGCCACTCTGTCTACTACCGTCATGGCCACCGGGTGAATATTCTTAATGCCCAGCCTTATCACATCCACCTGGCGGTGCTGCACGTCTATCATCTCTCTGAAGAATGCAAATAACTGCACGGCATCTACTGGTGCAGAGGTGGTGGAGGAGGTACCACCCGAACGACTGGGGTAGTCCTCGGATCGACAGGTGGAGAAGGATCCTCGAGAGAAGCAGATGCTCCCTCAACCGCAAGAGTGGTGAGTGGAGCGGTAGCAGCTTCCTAAAGTCAAGCAGGATGAGAGGTAGCAGACCTCTCGGTGGCAACTGCTGGAATGGTACGATGGGATCGTGTCTTCGGAGGCATCCTGAACACAGATCAAAAGAAGTCAATACGGAACAAGATACGATATCATCAAAGGAGGACAATAATATTTCAAAAAAAAACCATTTCAGAATAATTAGATTGGAATTGTTCCTAGTCGTGATTGAGTATACTCTTATCCTAGATCTTATATCCTAGAGCAGGCTCGCAGCAGTACAACTAAATTATTGTATTACCACGACATCGCACTAATTGCGAAGCTCAAGACCAGCGTGGGCCGCCACCAAAAATGTGTCATGACCCGCACACAAAAAATCGGGCATGAGTCGTGGGTACGTCCAGCCTACGCCGCAGCATCGATGGTAGAATGCTGTCTATGTCTACTATCTAGCTAACAATCTCACACAATAATATAAGTACCTGTCAAGATCTTAACTCCAAACGGAGGAACAATATGATAAAGATAATGTAAATACTCAATCACGAATCTAAGCATGATAAGATAACAAGGAAGTCTAACAACTACAAAGTCTAAACAACAACTACTACTAAAGACAGCAATAATAATAATAATAATACAACAATATCCAGAATCAAATACAATACAAGTCTGAAACCAAAAGTCGGGGACAAATTCGGTACCAAAAGCTAATAAATACAACTGAGGTCCTAGTGATCCCGGCTACCAATCCGGAAATCACTCCTGAACTAGGGGGTCCCTGTCTGCACCATCGACAGGCTGAGGTCCATAAAATATCGGACACCAATCTTCCAGATCCTCTAAAAAATATATCCAGTCAGGATTGGAGCAAGTACATCTCTAATAGCAGTTCCAGTTAAATGATAAAAACTATAAAGCAGTTGTAGCAAGTAGCACAAGGTGAAGAAAATAAAGTATGAACAAGGAAATATACATATAACAACTTGTGCATAAAGGTAAAGATGTATAAAAATCAGAAGCAAGATAAATATGATTGCAAGATACAAGGAATCTAAACTAAGACCAAGTGTGTGCATAATAACATGAAGTAAGTCCAGCAATAATAAATGTAATGAGTTCAGTCCATAAAGTATAAGTGAGACCAGTCAAAAAATACAAGAGAGTCCAGACTAGAAAGAATAAACTTGTGTCTCTGAAATACCTGTTTCGATATGTAAAAGGCTAGGGGTAAGTATGGCTCACCACATACTGGGTGTGCGGCTGCTATCATTCCAGATTAGACAAGAGGGGGTGATTCCAGTTGGGAATGTTTACATGTCTACTCGAGTATTTCCCCACCCCGACTAATACAAGTGAATCCAAGACCCGACACGTAAATCAAGTATGAGTCCAGCCAGAAACATGAGTGATGCCTGTAGTGAGTCCTGATGTGATGCCAGTAGGTAATTCCAGAAATAGAGGCCAAAAATATGAAATATACGTGTCGCAAGTAAATGAATACATAAATACTAGTCAGTAACGTGCCTGAAAAATTAGATAATACTATACAAGAAGCTGAATCATCATAATTATCCGATAATGAAAACTACCAGAGAATGTACTCGCTGACGTCCTGAGCAACTAGCGATCCGAACTGGCGTCGCAAAAACTTATTACGAAAAACAAGGTTAAACGGGGTTCTAAAGCGATAAACAGATATAAAATAACTAAAAACAAGCTTCTAGGGTTCTT